>CM060831.1:87955000-87980000 GCA_030762175.1 Metallyticus violacea | reverse complement strand
TTCATTTCCTGTAACAATGATTTTCAAAACTTCTCTCTCGTTGCCAAGGCAGAGCTTCAAAAATGCCTGACAACAGATGACTCATTGCTGGCTTTGGAAGAGGAAAGAAGTCTAGGCACCCATCTTGCACTAACCTTATTCATGTTTAAATGTTCATGAATAATTCGAGGGACTGTTGTTTTAGAAATACCCAACCTTGCTGCTATTTCTTCACTTTTTGAGCCAAACCGCCGGTCTTCCATAATTTCTCCTTCCACAAGAGCGATGTTTTCTGGACTGAGCACTTCCAAGGGTCGACCTACACGCTCTTCGTCTTCAATGCTTTCCCAACCCATTCAAAAACCTTTTGCTAATTCTTTTACGGTAGAATATGAGGGGGATGCTTCCCCATATACACCGTCCAATCACTATTTAATTTCATTTGGAGTAAGTCCTTCTTTTGTAAAGAACTTAATAACAGCTCGAAACTGCACTTTGAACATGTCACAATCTTCTACACATAGCCTTTTTTATGCAACTATATCTGAACTGAACCCAGCGGAGCGGAAGTTATAGCTGCAATTATTTACTTAACAGATAAAATGTGACACTAGATAATTTTTTGTGAAGGCGATAATCCTTATCGGCGAGCCCGGAAACTTGGGACCTACTCTTGTGCATCGTTAAGGCAATTTCCAGGTACACTTGCAATGAACGTAAGAAACGAAAAGAAAAATAATTGCGTAAGAGCATTAACGAGTCTAAGGATAAGTTTGCGTGTTTATATTTGTAAATATAATGTTAAAAATGCTTTCGTAATTTTTCAAAATCGGAGGTTAGTAATAAAATTCTGTAATTTCATTACAAAAAAAAAAAAAAAAACACCCAATAATCAGAAATGCATTTTTGGAAATAAAAGTCAATTTATCATTGTTATTTTTTGTCTTTTGCCCTGGTTTATCAAGTGTCTTTTCTCTTTTTATGAAAAATGGATTTTTCTCATCTCCCCTTGATATTGAGGTAACAAATATATTATAAATCACTACTATATGATAACAGCATGCCAATTTTTAACGTACATGGCCAGGCACCATGTCTATGGTTGGTCCCTTTACTTATTTTCATCCAAATTTTATTGTACCTATATCTTCTGTGAATTTCCCTTTAATATCTTTTCCAGATTAATCATATTCTGGGCATTTTATTTAAACAATAAAGATTGCTTGTTTTGATCGCCATTTATAATGCATAATCAGATTAGCGATTTATTTTAGAGCACGGGTTGTTTAAGTTAACTTTCGGCTTTGAGGTAAACATGTTATGAAAGGAAAAGACTCTCGGCTTTGATGAATTGCAAGAAACAAGTGTTGCATTAAGTAATCACACTGAAGTAGTTTTCATACTACTAATAGCAGAGATAGGATGATAGCAGAGATAAGAGAAAACAGTGGATAGAGCATTAAAGTAATGATTCAGGGCTCAATAGGCTAGAGCTAGAGAAAGAAAAAGATAAGACAACGTTTGATTTTACTAGAAAAGATCAAATAAAGAGAGAACTGGTGTAATACTATTAAGGGGATTTCGTAAAGGATTGGTCCGGGAGGAAATATAGAATTATAGGCAATTAACAGGAAAAGGTTTTTTGGAAATAAATTAAGCTAAGAATTGAAGATATTGAAATGCAAGATTTATTTCGTGGCTCTAATTTTTTAAGTTTATATAGATGCATGTGAAATGCTGTGGTAGAAAAAAAAGTGTTGAATGTTGTAATAAAAATTGTTGAAAATAATTTTCATGATCCAGAACAGCAGTTTTCAAGCTGAAAGCAGTAAGAGGAAAGATCAATGAAAAATGACGATTTTAATTATGTCGATGGGTCCAATATCATGATAACCACATTGATGTCTTCTTCTTCAGCCAACGCACGTCCTTGGCTGGTCTGCCATTCGACGCCTTGTCTCCCAGTACAGCCGTGACCTTCCTTCCACTGTGTCTTCAACAATAGTTGTCTGCAGGGCAGTGCAGAGGAGCAGGTGGTCGGCAGTGCCTTCCTCTAGCAGGCAGAGGGAACAGATTAGGCTATCGACCACACCGATTCTATGCAGATGTTTTTGCAACTAATCGTGTCCTGTAGCCATCCTAAAGGTGGCTACTGCCAGCTCCCGGGGCAGGTTATTGGGGATGGGGTTTGAAGCAAGTATTTCCCATCTTTTACCAATTGTCGCTGTCTTCCGAGAGTCTACAATTGCTCCTTTAATTCGGGATGTTATGGCACTGCTGATGTTAGAGTACGTAGTTGGTACAACTGGCTGCTCCATTGAGCACCCTTCCTTAGCTAAAGCATCGGCTTTCTCGTTCCCGTCAAGATCGCAGTGACCCGGGACCCATTCTAGACAAACTTCAGTTAATTTTTGCAATTTGGCATTCTATAACCAAGTCGTCCTCGTGTTGGTTTCCTTGTGAGCAGAGAGCCTGAATGGCTGAGGTGGAGTCGGATAAAAAGACCACTTTACACTGTGCGTTCAATAGTATCAGGGTGTTAGCTGCCTCACTGATAGCAGCAACTTCGCCATCGAAGTTATTCCTCGTCTTACCTACTGGAAGGGCTCTACTACCCAGAACAGAAAAGAAGCCCGCGCCTGTACAATCATTTTGGGTCGAACCGTTCGTATAGACGTGAAGCCACTCTGGTAGGGGATAAATTGTAGCTATTGTCTCAAGGGCTGCGGCCTTAACATCTTAACAACATGTCGTTGTAAGGGAGATTATCTGCCTTTGGGTTATCAATTCCGATGATAGATGTTCTAAAAGGAATCTCTTTTAAATCAGGATAAAAACTCCTTTTTTTAAAACACTGGCGTTCTAATGGCTGGATGTTGTATTTTGTTTGCAGCGCTACTGCCCGAGCCATTGGGGTTTCTTGAGTTTTAAGCCTGAGACTAGCTGGCGGCTTATACTGTCGCCAGAAGTTATCTGAAGTCCTATCGCTTCTTTCAAAGAATTTCAACAGGGCGCTGTCTCGTCGGTACTCCAGGGGTTCAATCTCGGTTTGGCATTCAAGGGCAAGAATTGGTGTTGATTTTGCAGCACCGGTACATATACGCAGTGCATTGTTTTGGCTGACATTTAGTTTGTTCAATATAGTTTTGCTTGCCGCACTGTAGGCTTCGCAACCATATTCTAACAGGGGTCTAATGTATGTTTTATATGTTGTTGTCAGTACATCCTGCATAGCGCCCCACTTAGATCCAGCAAGTCTTCTAAGGATGCACTACCTCTTGGTTGCCTTTGCAGAGGCTCCCTCAATATGGTGATTCCAATTGAGTTTTCCATCGAGCTGCATTCCAAGGTATTTTGTGACCGGGAGCATGTTCAGGTCAGACCCGTCATATTTAAGTTCAATCGTGTGGTTGCGTGTAGATGTGGTGAATAGCTGAGCTGATGTCTTATCTCTGCTCACGATCATATCGTTGTCCGTACACCATCGTTTAAGAATTTCGAGGGCCGAATTCGTGGCTTCTTCCATTGCGGCTATGTTACTACTTGTCACCCAAATTGTGATATCATCGGCATAGCAAAGAACCTCAATACCAGGGATGCTTTTAAGCTCTGGAATCAGGTCGTTAATCATAATATCAACAGCTAAGAACGGCGCCCTGTGGTAGGCCTCTTCTCTGTTGACGGTATCTAGACTTTATGCTACCGTATCTGACCTTTACGAGCCTTTCACTTAGGAAGCTGTTCAGCCATCGTAGCAAATTGCCAGTAATGCTCAGATCGTTCAGCTTATTCATAAGGATTTTTCGGCTAACTGTATCGTACGCTCCCTGGAAATCTATGAAGCAGGCAAGTGTGGACATTTTCCTGTGGAAGCCATCTTTGATCTGTTGGGTGAGCTTTATTACTTGTGTCGTTGTTGACATGTGTTTTCGAAAGTCAGCCTGTTCGTCTTTAATTACGTCATACTTCTCAAGGAAAATTTGTAAGCGGTGGTTAATCATTCTTTCAGTGAGCTTACAGAGTGTTGAAGTAAGGCTGATAGGTCTATAATTTTTGACTAAGTTTGTGTCTTTCCCTTTCTTATGTATGGGGATTATTTCAGCTTTACGCCACGCATGGCACTCCCATTCTCCATGTTTCGTTTATTGCAGCCAGCAAGGCTTTTAATGAATCTCTCCCCATGTTTCTTAGAAGTTCTGGAAAGATTTTGTCTGGCCCACAACTTTTACCTTTCTTAAGGCTACAAATCGCCTGCTTCAATTCAGCGTAGTTGAAGTCTTTGTTCATAATTTTATCCTCTTCTTGTGGCATGGGGAGTATTGCGGGGGTGTTCTTGGTACGCCTAGGGAAGAGTTCTGGCCGTTTCACAAAGTACTTACAGAAAGCATCTGCTATGCCAGCTCTATCTGTAAGAGTTGTGTTATTATGGATAATTGGGTGCATCTTAAAATAATTTCCGTCATTATTCAATTTAGAGATGAAACGATGGGCCTTAGTTCCATCTTTATTGTAGTCAAGTTTGGATACAAAGTTATGGAAGGTGCGCCTCTTACTCTGAATTATTTCTTTCTGCAGAGCTGCCTATACTTTCCTCAGTTGTATGCAGTCTTCCAATAATTGCGTATTTTGCGCCTTTCTTCTTGCGTTATTTCGTTGTACCTTCAATTTATTCAATTCGTCGGTCCAAAAAGGTGAATATTTCTTAACCTGACCGCGTGGTATGTATTTCTTGGCGGCGGCTAGCAGACCAGCAACGATGTTGTCAAAAGTTTTTGTTGGGTTATCCCACAGTTCGGAGGTAATCGTCTTGTCACACTCACTCGCGAATTTTTCCAGTCAGCTTTCTTAAAGTTCCACCGCGTTAACGCCTTTGTTCTTGGTAAGGGAGCCTTCGGGTATATTCTCACGCATATGGCTTGGTGTCCACAGCCGGCTGGATCGCCTTGCAAGGTGTGGCTGACTTGGTTTTTTAAGTCAGCATGGGGCAGGATAAGGTCTGGTCTGCTAAGGTGACCAGCAAAGTTGGTTCTGTATCTACCAGCAGGAGGTTTGCTTCATCAATAAGATTTTCGATTGAACTACCTACAGTCGAGGTTTGGGTATATCCCCATCGTTGTGATTGTGCATTAAAATCTCCCATCAATAGTGTATTCTTTGTTATAGCATTCTGCAGTATTGTTGTGTTTAGATTGTTTCTTGGAGGGTTGTAGACGGCTATTATTGGAAAATTATTCTTGTCCAACCATGCATCAACTTGTATCGCTTCTAATTTGTCCTCAGCGCCCATTTCGTGTAATATTTTAAAGTTCGAAGCTATATCATTGTTTGTGCCAATAATCATTCCGGTAGCTATTTGTCTTCTGCGCCGTAGCACGTGTATTGTGTAGCCATATCACTGATAAAAGTCAGTATTATCAGTTGCCGCTCCAGTTTCTGAGATAATAAATACATCAATATTTCGGTCCACTATTAAAATCTTCAGCTCGCTGAACTTAGAACAGCTCAGTCCGCCAGTATAGTACATTAAGTCTACGAGTTCGCCGGGAGTCGGCTCTGTCGCCGCCTTGAAGAGGGCCGATTGGTTTGGCACGACTATTCTGTACAGGCATGGTTGAGGCGCTGATTGTGTAGCTCATTTAGCGTTACCCAAGGTGCACCACGTGGAGGCGAGCTACCTTACACCCCTAACCACATTGATGTTGATATTAGATCATTAAATGGATATACAATTTTAGTACAGGGATAATATTTAACACATATGAATTGTATAAGGTGATAAGGTTGACTGTATAAATCTGTATACTATATTTTAATTTATATTTATTATATTCAGTAGTGAATAAATGTATTAAATTTATACTACTAACTGCTCAATGAAAATATTATCATTATTTCATCAGCTGTGTTCCTTCTGAGCCTGAACGCAAATAAAGTCATTTTAATGGTTTTCTTATTGTATTTCAAGTCTTTATATGTACGAAAACATTCAGTTGAATGTTATTTAACACAATCTGATTTTTAGCGATTTCCGAAGGAGTAAGATATGCAGTCGCACCCTTAAATTATCTATTATTATTATTATTATTATTATTATTATTATTATTATTATTATTATTATTATTATTATTATTATTATTATTATTATTATTATTATTATTATTATTATTGTTGTTGTTGTTATTATTATTATTTTTAGCCAATTCCAAAAGAATGTAAACTATTCCGATTATACTAATAAAATTCTTTTTGAATAATCTTCCCGAATCACCATCGATCGTACTTACTAGGCACCGAAAAAGACAAAATAATTATATGTGTGTTTTTTCTTTGAGTAGATTTAACGCCCTTTTTACTACTGAGGCACCACAGGCGGTGACACCGATGATACATGAGATGAAGTGATATATTGGAAAAGGATTTTTTTTTTTAACGAAGGAAACGTTCCAGGCCTAAGTTTAAGGTACCTACCCGGCATTTGCCATTTATGAGGACTGAAGAAAACCGAAGACCTGAAAAAAACCTCAGTCAGGGAGGAAAGTCCCGGCGGGATTCGAACCACAGACCTACCGCTCACGAGTCCGCGCCTCAACGACCTCGGCCACTCGTGGCGGCCTGTGTGTGTGTGTGTGTGTGTTGACGCTCTTGCGTTGGCAATTTTTTTTTTCCTCAACGAAATTCGGCATACAACAATCAATTAATGATCGATTCGTGGAGTCGTTAACCAGCGAAATTGGATCATTGGGGAGGGGGGAGGCTTATCCTAAAGGGAAAAATGTTTTAAAACTTTAAAAATCGTTCTAGCGGCAGCAATTTTTGCTTTATTTCAACGAAACTCTATAGAGTTCTTTAAAATTAATTGATAAAGTTTTTTTTCCCGAAAGTCTGAACAACCAGGGGATATACCTTAAAAACAAGTGGGGGACAAAGAGAAATTTAAAAATCGTTCAAGCGACAGCAATTTTAAATGTTTTTAAAGGAAATTCGGTATATGCCATTGAAATAAAACACAAAAATAGTTTCTGAAATTCGGTGCAATAGAACTATTAAGAGGAGAAACGCATAGCTTAAAAATCGCTCCAGCGGCATTGATATTTGCTTTTTCACAACGAAACTCCGTATATACCATTTAAATAAATATAGTTTCTGAAAATCAGATAAATAGGACTATTAGGAGTGAGAGTTTATCTGAAACTCAAAATTTAAAAATTGCTCCAACGGCACCATTATTTGTTTCTTCACAACAAAATAAAACAAGAAAAACTGTTTCTGAAAATTAGGAAAATTAAACCATTAAGAGTAAGGGTATACTTGAAAATCGAAATTTAAAGTGCTCTTACGTTTAATATTCTCTATATTGTTTTAAAATATAATTTCAAATTAATTCAGCATATAAATGGTATTCATAATGGTGCATATATTTTATATTTAACAAAAGCATCGTCTTGAAGATAGCAAAAGTGGAATATTAATCTAATATGTGTGTGAGAATTATATTTGTATGTAAGAGCTCTTTGTAATAAGTTCATAACCTTCAGAAGACGTTTACATTACATGTTTTTACTACAATAATATTTAAATTAAATTTCAAAGCCAATGAAAATATATGTAATCTTCTATTGTTTTCATTTGCTTTATACGTTGTAATTGTTTGTAAATAGTAACATGTTTTTGTTTTATTGAAACATATGAACTTCTTAAATACACAATGCAATTCGAAACGTTCTGTTGTTTCTCTCTATTTTAGTGAATGTAAAGGTGGTTCCAAGGGCTCAGTTCATAAACATGGTTACATTTAAAAATGTTTAAAAATACTGACACAGTATAGCTTTGTCTATCATTGGTCATATATTTCATTTAATAATAGTATACTGTTAATTTTTGTAGTTTATCTCGATAATAATGACAACAATAATTCTAAAATTGTAGTTTCTCTTTTGTAATATTTATAGATTGCAAGAATCTATACAGAACACACAGTAATGTCATAACTTATTTTTTATTAATTTTTATTAAGAATTACTCAACTCGATGAAGAATTCGCTTAGTTTACGCAGCTCCTGTGTTACGGATTTTATTCAATACCCTATGTTTCGGTGTTCCTGTTATAATACGCGCTATTTAAAATTTTCTGTACATGAATCATACACTTTTTATACTTGGAGGCATTTTTATTTTCATGCTACTGGAGTAGTTTCACATTTCAATGGGATTCTTTTAGAGGTCCTGCGTTCTGTTACGAACAAAAACATGTGCGTGCAATGCGAAGAGCTTTGATGGTCATAAAGGAGTATTAAAGGCTTACATTATTATAAGAATAATAATGAAAGGTAGTTCGTGTTTATATTTTCTAAAGCTGTTAAATTATAAACAGAAATAAAATGATTTTTTAATTTGGGCTCGACATTTTCAAGTTATGGTGTTTTCACTAGTTGAACTGTTTCAAATTCTTTGATTTAATAACGAAGTTAACGTAAAGACCAATTTCTTATTTTCTTGGAGAAAAATATGAAAATAAAGAAAATGACAGACATATTGTTTATGTCCCCACTTCCTAAAAGCTTTGATAGATGTATCGAATTTCATTTGGCCAAAGTTTCATTAGAGCCGCTCTCAAAGAAAAGAAAACAAAAGAGTTGTTTGTGTAAATCGCAAGCAGTGGCATAATTCAACGCGCAGGCTCCAATTTCTTGCCGAGAAAGCGGAGCAGCGTGGTTGGGCAGTGTCGGCTGTAACGGGTACGTGCGCGGAGGGTTGCTGAGGGTTAAGTGTACTATGCCGAGGTCCGATCCGCGACACCGCCCCTCGGGACCATCGCCTCCGGCTACCTAAATACGCTGTCCCAGGTATGTGTATGAACTTGTCTAGGCGCATCCTATCAATAAATACTTGTGTAAAAATTAGTCAAAGTCATAACAGCTGTCTTTAACCTTATAAATGAACAATATTCGGCAGTCTATGTGTTAGATAACGGCATTTTATACATTTGTGTGTAGTAGTTGTATTGGTGTGTACTTTTAAGTTCTTTGGGCGCGGGTTGTATACCCCGAAACCCAGGGTTAAGTAATTTAAAACCTGAAGTTGATATACCGCAAACAGCTGACCTCATTTTGCGTCTCTTCTTATCTGTACGACTTAGGGGTATAACAAATTAATTAAAAAAATATAGTGGGGGATTTTAAACACATTTAAGCAAATATTATATTAGGAACTTGTACGAATAAAAATATTTACGCTATCTACATCATGTTTTTATAGACATGATCTAATCGTTTTTATTTCGAAAACAGTTTATTAAAATAAATTTCGAAATAAGTAGGGATTTAATGATTATTACTCTGCTGTTAGTCTCAAAACAAAGAAGTGTGTTTCAGTAATATAAATAAAGAAGAAAACGCTAAATTTGATATCGTACTCCTTTTGACAGCTTTTACAGTCCCCTGGACATCTCTTTCGATCGCCAAACTTATTTACCGTTAAGTTTACGTAAATATTAATATATATATATATATATATATATATATATATAAATGCTTTTTCTTCATTCTTCTCTATATCAGCAATAAATGGTTGGTAAACAATGGGATTGTGTAAAGAATTTCATATTTAAAAACGTTTATTAGGGTTTTTCAATTTTTACTGTTAAATAATTAAATGAAATTGTTATAATAGTTAAATAATATAGAAGGTATTTAGTTGTTTATTAAAAATGAGCCAAAATACTTGGAAATTATCATATAAATTTTTGTACAGATGTTGAACTCACTTTCGACCGCGAATTTTCATTTACAGTATTCAGTCAAATGGATGCGCATAGTTCATATCTTAGTGTATAAGAAACACGATGTTTTCATAGCTAGTGTTGAACATTTGCTGTTAGTATAAAGGAATACATGCACACGCCTTCCTGTTAGCAACACACTCGGAAATCTTACCCTTACTTTCCTGCCGAATGTTTTCTCTCGAGAGTCCGTGGTACATTTTCCCTTTCACTATGCCCCTTAGGAAAAAATATGATGACTTTGGTGGCCAAATGACCTCTCTAGTAAACTGACGTGCTCGCTTATTGTAAGGAAGAAGACGGGGCGCCACGACAGAGCACTCCAAACCCAAATTTTTTCATCAGGGAAAGGTGTCCAGGCGTAGTGCGTTAGGTGGAAATACCCTCGTCGGAATATCACATGTGCTTCAGAACATGCATTGACAAACTGCTGAAACAAATGATAGTATTGAATTTCTTCTGCATTTGGGAGATTACACTTTTTGTACAGCAGTAACACGTTATGCATTTAGTTTATTTATTTTGCAGATTGCATTGTTGGCTTTCATGCACTTGAGCGACAAGGGGCTAGATTTATGTCGCATAACTGACAAATTTTGAGATACAGTTACTTATTACAATAGTATCGTAATAATACTATAAGTTACAATGCATTATATTTTCAACATACGCATATTAAGCGAATGAAATCCGTTCATTTCTATTTAGTCGCAATAAAGCTGTCTGTCTCGAGTTTCATTCTTGGTACACATTATTAATGTTGTTACGCTTGTCATTGGTTGATTCACTTAGTATTACAATTTTCTTATCTGTAGCTTTAACCTTTTCATATTCTTAGCTATGTATGTGTTCCTTTGAACCGTTATATTTATATTATTAACTATTCATAAAGACCAACAAACAAACATGAAGACGTACATTATAATAGCCCCTATCTGATATATGAAATCTATACAAATAATCTTAACAGATTTATACGATTTAAAACGCATTGCCAACGAATATTTGTTATTTGAGTTGAAAAATTAAGACCCTTACCTAATATAAAATATGCAAATACATTTATTAAATTTATATGAAATATATTATCAATGAATATTTAGAGCTTTAAATGGAATATTATGGATTTTATCTTACGTGATAACCTATGTAAATGAACTTCTTAAATTAACATAACTATTACGATTAAATGTTAGTGGATTTATATTGAGCATTATATCCTTTACCTGATATAAAACATATGCAAACGAACTAATTAAATGAATATAATTAATAACATATTATCAATGAATGTTTTGAATTTCAAATCAAGTAATATAGCTTTTATCTTACGTAATAACATACGTAAATTAACTTCTTAAAGTAATATAACTAAATAACAATTACTCTTAAATGTTTGTGGCTTTATATTGAGCATTATATCCTTTACGTAATATACAAACATGTAAAAATGAACTTATTAAAGTAACATAGTTAAACAACTGCTATCAATGAATGTTTAGGGCCTTAAATCGGATATTTTCCGTTTCAAAATTAAAAATAACATTTAAAAATATTGTAAGATACTTAGGAAAGCCATAAACAAAGCGGAAGACTTCCATTATCGCAAGTCCATATCAGCAATTCAGATTAGAAAATACACAAAAACTACGTGGGATACAATAAAGCTAGAAACAACTAAAAATTCGCATTGAAAATATATAATACTGCATTTTTAATATTAACAATGGAGAAATAAAACACTTTTCATATAACAAATGCATTTAATGATTACTTCAACAATCTAAACTTCCACATGGAAAAAAAATGCACTAAGAATGTTGCAATCATTATTTCCCAATCAACACATTGAAATCAAACCAAGCATTACTACTTCAATGAAATCAGTAATATCATCAGAGAACTAAAATAAAAACATTCATCTGATTATGAGCAACTCAATAGCAAAATTATTAATAATAACTAAACATGGAGTCCCTCAAGGTCAATTCTGGGTCTTCTACTTTTTCTAAGTTGTATAAATGATCTCTATTTGAAAGTATAACTAGTTCTGTGCTATTTACAGACGACACATGTGTGCTGGTGAATGATAAAGGCTTAAAGGTTTATAAAAATTAAACCAAGTTTTAAATTCCTGCGCTAATGGTTTAAAACTAATAAGCTGTCAATAAACTTACATTAAACAAAATTATGAAAATCACCACGCAAAGATTTCCAAATTCCCAGTTAGAAATGCAAATGGCCTACTACAACAAACGTATGACACTAATTTCCTTGGTCTAAAAATACCTGAACTGGAAGTCATGTTAATCTCATCATGCACAAAATTATCTTTGCATGCTAAATATGTATATGCTCTCATTTTTGTGGGAAGTAGTAGTAATAGTAGTAGATGTATCTTTATTATTATTATTATTATTATTATTATTATTATTATTATTATTATTATAGTACACTTCTATATATATACATTAAAAATATGTTTTATGCATGGGTTGTAGACGTACATGCTTAAGTATGATACACATTTTGAATGAGAAATAAAAATTACACTAATTATTGCGTTCTAACCAACAAATAAATTACTTCTAGCTTCGCACACTTTGGCTAGGAAAATGCCTTATTCAACAACTAGAGTCGCTCTCAAACAGATCCTAGCATGCCAATCGTCCTCTAATTACCATAAATTTGTTTCTGGGAACCGCGTTTCTCTAAGGTGTTCCCAGTGGATACATTGGACCAGAATATTTATTCTTCATAGCCTCCACAAAATGGGCAGATTCTCCTATCAGAACTATCTGTTATTTTATTAGATTTCCAACCTCCCAGTCGAAACCAGGCATTCCTGATCTCGGCTTTCTCCCTAGAACAAGCATGCACACCTCTTTATCCCAATTTAATTTAATTTCATTCGATAGGCTCAAGGAGACTTTCGTGTTACATTCTGCCTCGATTTCCTGCTTGTTGATATCCTCTATCCTTGTCCCTACTTTTTCAAACATTTATATTATTCTCATTACCTCGTTGCCATAATGAAATCAGGCCAATTTCTCTGAGCTCTCTTCCTACCTCTGCAGCCCAAAATGTTAGAGTTATATTTTGCATCTGGTGTCTATAGCATTTAACATGAAACGGTTTAAAGTAAGTGTGTCCTCTCTATTACTGAAAAAAAAACCGATAGAAATCATTTCAGATGCACATAGCATTCATGTATAAATCTAGTTAGGCACGTAGGAATACTGTCTGTTCTGAGTGAATATATACTACCCCTATTAAATGTTATATAAAAATAGACAAATTTGTGCTAAACGAAGATATTCGTGACAAAAGGGAAATCTACACAGACAAGCTTCAGCATAAATGCATTTTAATATAAAACCTTCTTCCCTCTTACTTAGAGGCCTTAACTAACAACGGTAAATACTTCAAAACTGGTATTAAAAACCTGTGTAAAAGGCTTATTATTCTGTAGATGATAATATACCATATTGGTGTGTAACATTTGTATATAATTGATATTAACCGTATGTTAATGTAATATATACCTGTATATATTGTTCTTATATATGAACAGAATGTAAATAATGTTAAAACAGTTAAAATATTCCGGGCTGTTTTGCCGTGGTCCATGGTTTCTTTCACCAACTACTCTGGTTGGCATCTTCAGTGGACGATGAATAACACGACGTATAACTCTTAACACGAAGTACACTGTCGTCGTGCTAAGAGTTATGTGTTATTCATCGTTCACTGAAGATGCCAACCGGAGTAACTGCTGAAAGCTATGATGGTAACTTACACCATGGACCACGGCAAAACAGCCCGGAAGATTTGAACTGTTTTAACAACAACACCGGCCGTGAAAACCTAAGAAGTACTAAATAACTCTATGTTTGTAAGTCTTAATGACTATTGCACGAACTCATGGAATACTCCAAAAACTAAACTAAATAATAGCAACAGCAATGGCACACTTACTTAATTTTTTTCTTAAAAATATTCCGACATTGCAGGAATTGACCTGTTTATTACAATAATTCTTAATTGCCTCTATCCAGAGGGTGAATAGGGGTGCTTGTAATGTTTTTGAACTCGGGTCCTACACTTTGAAGCGGGAAATATTCGATTTAAGGCCATAAACAGTCAGGGATAGCTGTTGTTAGATTATATTTATTTATTAAGTTCATTTTCATATGTTTTTATATTGGGTAAAGGTTATAATGCTTAATATAAAGCCACAAACATCTAATAGCTATTTAGTTATGCTAATTTAAGATATTACGTAAGATAAAGATTATAATATTTGATTTAAAGCTCCAAACATTCGTGCATAATATGTTTTTAATTATATAAGTGTAATAGTTTCATTTGAACATATTTTTATATTAGGTAATGGCTTTAATTTTCAAATCAAATCGTTGGTAATACGTTTTAAATCGTATAAATGCAGTAAGCTTATTTGTATAGATTTCATGTATCAGATAAGAGTTATTACAATGAATGTCTTAATGTTTGTTGGTCTTTATGACAATATTTATAATATAAAAATGTAACGGTTCAAAGGATCACACATATAGCTAAGAATATGAAAATATGAACTACAGAGAAAAGCTGTAATACTAAATGAATCAACCAATGGGAAGATTAACTACATTAATAATATGTACATGAACTAATTTCATTCGTTTAGTATACTTAAGTTGAAAATAATGCATTGTAGCGTGCAGTATTATTACATTCCATTGTGATACGCGATGATTTATACTCGTATTTCAAAATACTTAGTAGTTATGTTTTGTATCCCGTAGGGAGAAGTTGTGCTTTATATTCCATAAGAAGAAATCGCGGTTCGTACTCCTTAAGAAGAAGTTGAATTTAACATTAAATAAAGAAAAGAGGCGATTAATATTTTGTGGGAAAAGTTACAAATTATTGGTTGTATGTCTGTGTGGTTTTTTTTTTTTTTTTGACTCTCTTTAACATATCAGGTCATCAGCGTCCCATTCAACTCAGGGCGTGAAACGGCCAACAAATTTTGCTCAGAGGCCTCTCTTTCATTCTTGAGGTTCTTTTTCGTGCCGTAAATGTACGACACGGGACCCACGGCTTTACTTCCCTTCCGAAGGAAGTCATACTTGGAATTTTTACGCCCGAAAAAAATCCATCGGCCTTGGCCGGGTTCGAACCCGCTATCTTGGGTTTAGGAGGCAAGTATGGTAACCACTACACCACCAGGACCGGTTCTGGTGAATAATAGGAGTCAGGAGTTGGAATTAGTATCCGTATAGGAAAATAGTACACGAGTTACACCATAAGGCGTGTTAAATATACATTAGTGATAAAGCGAATTTACGCGGAGTATCAAATAAAATCAAACAGATTACCGTCGGTATTACCAACCACGAAAGAAACATTGCCATTAAAGCACAGTTTTCGGGAGAGAAATAAATTTATAATAAGCCTGTCTCGTATTCAGTGTGCATCTAATAATATTCTCAGAGTATATCGTAATCAGAAAATTGTGCAGTTGTATGATAATACAAAACATTAATAAATTCTGTACATTTCTATCCATTTTGAATTTCTTATACTCGTTTAACCCCAGAAGTATCAATCTGAAAAATCCAGTTATAATATCAAACAATGAGCTAGTCGAGCATATTGTGGTGGTGGTTGGAAGACACCCCTAGATCCGTTGCAAATTTGATACCCAACCTCAATTGCGTCCTCATTGTTAAAATGCACCACAACTTTGACTCCTAACATATCGGCCGCTCATTTAAAATACCATTACAAAATCGGCCTCCCAACGTGTCCGCGTCGTCATTTAATTTCCACAACAACTATAGCTGTATTTAGAGATGCGTTTATAAGTAGACTTGTGGAGATGTAGCAGAAAATTAAGTAAATTAATTAAACCACTCACAAACAGCAACCCCCCAATCTCCGCTGCAGCTATTTGCACGATCGTTCCCACTACATAATAATCGCGGTTGGGCTTCTTTGCCTCATGCAAAATAATAAGCTTAATTTCACGCTAGGAAGACCTTCTGGTAGGATGCCTACGTTACACGTATTCTGTCCCCTCTTACTCTCCTTCCCCTATACTCAAGCCATTCTCACTGAAATAGCCCCTATCCAAAAGTATATACATTATGATTTCATACCGCGCCACGTATTTTACACATATCCCCGAAGGGGCCTGGAATCCGAGCAGGCGATGCTTGGGCATAGAGGGGATTCCCAACTTTTCCATAGATATTCAGTTCCAGACACCAGTGAGAATTGTAACAGCAATATCTCGTGTCCCGAGGCCCCTCAAACAAAATCCACCCCACATCACTAGGAGCCAAGCCTACCACCCCGGCATTCGTCAGGGTGACCGATCCCAAGACTTCCTGACAGCCACCCTGCTCGATACATACCTTACACTTTGTATTTTAACTAGTTATAAACAATTTGTAACATACGTTCATTTTACAGAAGTTCTGGATATAACATCCATCCACTCTAAGAAACGGTTAGTAGTTGTGTAGTAACAACTCAAATATTTTACACAAACTGGATTTAACAAAATTTGAAAATAGAACCGTATTGCTCTGGTCACGATTTCCAAAATTCCTTTCTAATATTTCCAAACTGTCATATCTGGTTGTGTGAAAGAATGCTTCCCAGTTTATACATTTTGTATTGTTTGTTACGTTTTCTCACTTTATCAGTTTGTTCATTAACTTTTTTTGCTCCCCAAGGCACTAAGCTCTATAATTAATCGAAACTGGTTCCACTGGTTGGGGTTCAACATTCTTTTTCAGCGATCATTGACTAGAACAAATGAAGAACACAGCATGTTTCTGAAACAAGCAATAGTGTAGCACATTTCGTACCACGAACTGTAAGTGACACTTTTTAGGTTGAGAATGAGTTTGGAAAATAACACCCATAAATATAAGCTATTTAATTGTTGGTAAAATTCATTAATGAAATGCTACATTGCAGTAGTTGCATAAAGCTACCATAGAAACAATTATGTTATTAATTTGTTTTCGTTGCTAAAATGCTGTCATAATACCATAATATTAACGAAAAAAATATTGTTCCATAAGCTTAAGATCAGCCAAAATACTTTATGAATAATCTTTGGGCTTAAAACTGCGCATAGATTCATTTTTGAATGGTGTTTAACGCCCGTTTTTACTACTGAGGTGTCACCGGCGGTTATACGTGAGATGAAATGAGAAATGGAAATTTTTTTTAAAGGAAGAAACGTTCCGGACCTAAGTCTAAGGGTACTTCCCCGGCATTTGCCATTTATGAAGACTCAGGAAAATCTGGAAAAAAAAACCTCAGTCAGGAAGACAGTCCCAGATTCCACACGATACCGCGCTTTAATGATCTCGGCCATCCATGGCGGTAGTCATTTTTTTCTATGCAGTGAACTATTATCAGTTTGAAATATTTTTATTTGGTTTATTTATGGACGCTCTTTAACATCTTTGATCATTAACGTCCCATTCAATTCAGAGCGTGAAACGGCCTATAAATTTTGCTCAGAAGCCTCTTCTTTCAGGTTCAAGGTTCTTTCACGTGCCGTAAATGTACGACACGGGACCCACGGCTCAGTTTGAAGTCAATAATGGCCAAGTGCCAAGGATGTTTAACAAGTCATAATATACAGCGTGATAATGAACGATTGGCAGCTTTCATAATCAAATATCAGAATTTACTATATCTGAAATATTATTATGTTTCAATGGAAAATAGTCGGTCCTGGTGGTGTAGTGGTTACCATACTTGCCTCCTAAACCCAAGATAGCGGGTTCGAACCCGGCCAGGACCGGGGCGTAAAAATCCTAAGTATGGCTTCCTTCGGAAGGGAAGTAAAGCCGTGGGTCCCGTGTCGTACATTTACGGCACGAAAAAGAACCTCAAGAATGAAAGAAGAGGCCTCTGAGCAAAATTTGTCGGCCGTTTCACGCCCTGAGTTGAATGGGACGCTGATGACCTGAGATGTTAAAGAGCGTCCATAAATAAATCAATAAAAAAAAAATCAATAGAAAATTCCAAAATTAAGATATAAACTTTTTAGAAATCTAAAAGCGGGAAAGATATCCTATAGAGATTAAACGCTATCACTTCAACGCACATTATTATTATTATTATTATTATTATTATTATCATCGTCATCATTATTATACCATATCTATCATCATTATATTTTAGTTTTTTTTTCCTGTTCCTTCATCCTTTCACTCTATCATCTACTGTTGCTTATGCTTCTTCTATTCTTTTCCTCTCACCCCCTCCCCCTCAATATTTAACTAAATTTCCTCTTTTATATATTGTTATTTTTCTTAGATTTGTTGAATAATGTCATATTTAACTTCCACTCGTAGTATTACTGTTTCTGACTTTTATACCAGGGATTTTGACTGCGGATGTTGAAGATTTTCGCTGTCACAGACCCCTAATATTTAACTCAAAATTTAAAATCTTAAATCTTCATATAAAAGTTTATCTTCATCGGTTTAAAACATTTACAGATATAACAAACAAATTTAAGTACATTTTTTCAATATTTGCCGTTTTATTAGTGTACCCTTAAACAATTAAAACAACTGTTAAATAACATCACCTAAAATTAATGTTAATATATGATGCCACAACATTACTCTTTAATTTAATTTAAATTCCTGATTTGAGAGGAATGATGCTGCGTTTCTAAAACTGTGTATTCTGATTTCTGATTCTCGTTTTCCCGACGGCTTCTACACTTGTTTTCCGGATGTATAATTTTTTCGCAAATAAATTGTTGCGATTATCAATAAGTTCATAGCCTTCTTTGATAGTCCGGGAATAATTGGAGCCTTCAGCAGCTCGCTGCCGAAAAATGAGTGTTGTTTCAGGGAAACGAAGATCGTATGAAGTAAAAATAAAAAAAGGTTAGCAACAAGACTCGAACAACACCAAAGAGACACGCTCCATAACCTTCGTTTGTTATTGTGTGGTAACATTTCGAATGGAAACTTCATTAGCCATTGAATAGACGTAACACTGCTCTGCAATCTCCGAAATGATTACAATTACTGTATGTATAAAGAATGGGAGGTGCTTGATACACCAAACTATAACTCTTAATATATTTTGATGAGTGAATTGCGTCTTAGATAAGTTTTTTTTTCTCGCCTTTTCCGCAAAAAGCGTTACGTTTTAGCACTATACGGCAACACGGCGGTTTTGTGCTACTACTGCAAGAGCATTTGTACCGGCAGACTGCTGTATGCTACAGATGCGATGGTAAACAAGGCGACGCGTACACTTGAGATGTAAACAAACACTCGCTCTCGCTCTCTCCCCATAGGACACGAAAGGAAACGGAAAATGATGCTGGATCTTAAAGCATACTCTGTAAACAAAAAGGTATTTTAATTAGAAGTGTCGTTCTAATTATTTTATCCATACAACGCTTTAATTAACAATTTACGCATCGGAATAGCTCATTAGTATCTACCGTACACAGTAATTAAAATTCTTGAGAATAGTCTTAAATAAAATAGTATTTCTTTATTAACAGTATGCCTTTTTCAGTTGGTTGTTTCTTCAATAGAAAGAGCAAAATTAAAGAAGCCCAACTACGAAAACCTTGGTAGCGCTGTTTGTATGAAGGTTAAAATAATAATATGGCAATTGTTCCGAGTAAGCCATCCAGCACTTAAGTTCTTGAGGCACTCGCTTATTTTGTTTATCATGACGAGTTGCTTGTGCCCCTAGATGATGCTACGTACGTTTTGCTGGAGTTAAAGGAGATTTGCTACCACGACAACGATTTACTCGCTAACATACTAACACAAAGTCCGCTATCAATTTATATTTTACGAAAAGGAGGCGAGCATAGGCTGTCAGGCCGTAGCGAGCCGCAGATAACTACTTGGTCCACCGGTTTCTAGGATTTACCCGAGTTTTGGTTTAGGTTAATGTGTGTGTAAATGCTTTAATTAGAATTAATTTTTTTCCGAGATTTCGTTAAAATTGCTCTAGAATCCTAGTTGCTCATTCTTAAATCCGCCCTGGAGGCGGTGCAATGGTTACTAGTAGAAGGAACCTCTGACTATACAAGTAATGCGCTGCCTAGGTACGTGGGAGGAGGTTAATAGCTAGTAGGTCCAAGAATTGCACCAACATATTTATAACTATAACATTAGGTTATTTTTACCTTTCTGGCTGCAATATGTTATTTCTTATTACAAAATTGAGTTTTTTCAGGTATGTTTCAACTTCTCCTTTTTAACACACGTTGTCTTATTGCCCCAAAATTGCTGCGGAAGTATTAACGTGTGCAAAAGTGGCATATGTACTAGATGCACAAACTGTTATCCAAATTTTTCATAACCAAGCGAACATTATCACAACAGGTGTTGAGAATGTCTACCATATACTTGGCACCGTCCAAAGACATCTTTTACCACTTCAGCATTGCATGATTGTTCCCGATTTCAAGGGGAAGGTTGAAAAACACGTTCCCTCAACTCTTTTACATTGTCCACATCTTGGCGGTTCACCAAGTCCCCCAAAAGAAAAAGCCTAAAGAACTGATATGGTCATTTCTTCGCAGACCAGGTGGCAGGAGCCTGCAGACAAGTCTCTCAATTCGAACACGCACTGTCCAGCAAACTGCGCACTGCGTGGGTAATGTGGCGATGGTTCGTTGTGCCGAAACCGCATTTGGTACCTGAAATGTAGAGAAATATTCTCCAGAAGCTCATGCTGAAGTTCTTGAAGAAAAGCTGAATATCGCCCAAAATTCCGGCCCAATTTTTAAGGCAGAATGTCATCGCAGCATGGCATGAAGGTTTTCCTCAGACTTGGTATGCTGAAAACTGAAGACGACATTCCTAATTAAACATGCCTCATCAGTAAACAATATGCTACTCTCAAAATATCAGGTTCGCTAATTAACCATGCACAGAACGATAGTCTTTATCAGTTTAGCACTGCAAACAACTAATTATGTGCACTGCAAATGTGTGGACACTGCAGGTCCTTTCTGAGGGTTCTTAACACGGTAAAATGACGCACTTCCAACCTGATGGATAGTTGTCGACTACTTATAATTGGATCCTCTCAAATAAGTTATAGATTTTGATTTTCTGCTCGAAGAGTACATCAAGGCTCAACACGAGCAGAGTACTGACAACAAACATATAGCTCCAATACCGTATGTAGTAAACACACTTTGCTAGAGCCATTTTTCCGTACGAAATAGGAAAGCTATCTTATGAATGCACGTGAACAAGTGAATTACACCAACCTACTGTGTTAAAATGAAATGTTAACTGAAAAAAGGAGTACACGCTATATACACGATAAATTTAAAGAAATGAATAACGCAGATTATATTCTTCTTCCTGCGACGGTTTCAGTATTTTAGGAGTATAATTGCTGCCTCTCTAGTACTTATTACTTTTGGTTAGTGAGGTTATTTGACAATGCTCTTTATAAAAAGTGAATTAAATTAAAGCGAAGGTAATGGTAAAATCATTATTTTATTCCAGTATTTCCTGGCTTTGTTCTGCTCTATAGCACGTTTAAACCCTTTGCACCGCTGTTGTAATAGTTGTTTAATGTTTTATTACATTCTAGTGTAACGGAGAAAGTAAAAAAAATTAGAAGTAGAGAGATAGCAAGTCTTTTATTTTATTTGTTAATTTATTTTACAGCGCATATACTGACGTGTTTAAATCTTACATATTAATATTTATTTTAACTATTAGCGAATTCGAAAGGAATGTAAGCTATTGCGATTGTATTAATGGAATTGTTTTAAATAATGTTTCCAAATCTCCATTGGTCGTACTTACTAGGCACCGAAAAAAATAATAAAAAAAATTAACGCTGTAGCAGTTGCAATTTTTGTTTTTTCTCAACTAAACTCCACATATAACTATCAATTAACAAATTATTTGTCGAGTTCGTTAAATAGCAAAATTGGACTATTTGGGGAAAGGGGGGAGTAACCTAGAAAATATTTTGAAAAAAATGGAAAATCACTCTAGCTGCCGCAATTTTTGCTTTATCTCAAAGAAACTCTGCTGTAGAGTTCTTTAAAATAGATTGATAAAAGATGTTCCCGAAAATCAGGGTAATTGAGCTATTAAAAGTGGGGGTATACTTGAAAAGCAGGGGAAGGGGAGTTAAAGAGAAATTTAAAAATTGCTCTAGCGGCTGCAATTTTAAATGTTGTTAAGGAATCTCGGTATATGCTATTGAAATAAAACAAGAAAAATAGTTTCTGAAAATAAGGGAATTCGAGCTATAAGGAGGGAAGGTTAATCTGAAATCCAAATTTTAAAAATCGCTTCAGCGCCTCCAATCTTTGTTTCTTCACAAAAAAATTCGAAATATTCCATTTAATAAAATAAGAAATATAGTTTCCGAAAATTAGGGAAATTGGACCATTAGTAGTTGGTATATACTTGAAAACCAATATTTAAAAAGCGCTCTTGCATTAATTTCTCTATTTTATTATAAAATAAAAAACCAATTAATTCAGCCGATAAACTGTATTTACAACGATGCACATATTTTATATTTAACAAAAGCATAGTCGTGAAGATAGCAAATGTGAAATATTAATCTAATATATATGTGAAAATTATATTTATGTGTAACACCGCTCTGTAATAACCTTCAGAAAACGTTTTCGTTACATGTTTTTATTACAATAACAATTAAATTACATTTCAAAGCCAGTAAAAATCGATGTAACTTTCATTTTTTATTTGCTTTGTGCATTGGAGTTGTTTTTAAATACTAACATGTTTTTGTTTTATTGAAACATATGAACATCATCTTAAATACACAATGTAACTGGAAATTTCTGTTATTTCTCTGTATTTTAGTGCATGTAAAGATGATACCAACGGCTCAGTTCATAAGCATGGTTGCGTTTAAAAAAGTTAAAAAATATTCACACAGTGTAGCTTTGTCCATCAGTGTTCACACATTTAATTTAATTAATGGTATACAATTAATTTTTGTGGTTAATTTCGACAGTAATAATAAGAATAATTTTAAAAATGCAGTTTCTCTTTTGTAATACTTATAGATTGCAAGAATTATAATTCCCCCCCCCTAATACCACATAATACTGTCAAAACTTATTTCATTTCGTTAATTAATAAGGCGTATTTGGATTTTATGTTAATTTTTATTACACATAATTTAACTTGGCGAGGAATTCGTTTAGTTTACGTAGCTCCTGCATATCGGGCTTTTATTCTATATGTTAATACTTTCAATGTTTGTTTTATTGCCAATTGATATAGTTATTAGTACATATATATTTATTTTATGTAAAGATGGACAAACAACAATGCACGAAGGAAAGAAAACTAATTACATTCCCGACACTACAGCTTGGAAAATGGCTATTTCATCAAAGGTTAATCGGCGATTCCGCAAGAAATATGTCTTAAGTTTTGATCGATAAAGCAGCATTCAAGCGAAAAAAAGTTCTTGTGTCAAATGTTTGGAGTGATATAGTGTTGGGAGCAAATAGTTCATTACTGTAGAAACGGATGTGAACATTTCTAATATCCTATCGTCATAAATCCAAGCGCAGAAGGGTAGGGGCTAAGGAATGCGACAACGTTGAAATTTAAACGTTGCCTTTGCGATCGACATTCTGTAACTCTGCCATTTACTTTCTTTCTGAAGAAAAGACACACACACACACGCACACACACTTACTCAAAGTTGGATTCCTTTCATGCCTGTATATACCTATGAAGAACAATACTTAAATGTACAATTACAATTATTTGAAAAAGAGGTGTATGATATCTAGTCATGCCTATAGTGTTATCTTGTAGTTGTCATTATTATATGTACACTGAAAGGGTTTGGTATGCTCCGGCTACCGTGGCCGAGGTCGTTAAGGCGCGGACTCGTGAGCGGGAGGTCTGGGGTTCAAATCCCACCAGGATCATCCTCCCTGATTTTTTTTTTCTGCAGATTTTCCTCAGTCCTCATAAATGGCAAATGCCGGGGAGGTCCCTAAACTTAGGCCTGGAACGTTTCCTTCCTTAAAAAAAAATCCTTTCCCAATATATCATTTCATTTCATGTATCACCAGTGTTCATTGTCTGTGGTGCCTCAGTAGTAAAAACAGACGTTAAACACCATTCCAAAAAAAAAAAAAAAAAAAAAAAAAAAAAAGATGCTCTGGCTGAGTGCCCCGTGCTGGGCATTAATTTTGAAACGATTTAGTTGCTGATCGTCATATTTAGTCGAGGCGCATCGTTAATTGACTATTTTGCGACTCGTGCTCAACAGGATAGAGAAGAGGATATCAACTGTGTTAATAATCATGCGATGAATAGATCTGAATATGTATAGTAATTTATTATTCGCAAAATCTTTTACGTCCTCTGGTGTTCTGCGTACGAGAGAACTTAGCTCCGTCGAATATAAATTTAGCTGCCCCGACTTCCAAGGAGATGAACTGAATCTGATTTTCTGACTATCCGAATTGGTCTTATGAACTACACTTATCTGATTTGATCGTCTGACTATCTGATACATCTACTGAGTTGTCATCTGCTTCCTTGCAGAATGTAAGGCGTCAACAGTAGTGTCGCGGCGTGTAGATCTTACAACTGAGTTCTCGAACTGCTTATGTGAACTGAACTGAATGCCCCAGCAGACCAAACGCCTCCTTATATATTCGAATCAAATGAAATAATCGTTGGCTTCACTAAGCCACAGGGGTCACACAATCCCACGCAAGTCTCCCGCCTTGCATTAAAAATTCAAAGTATGCATCTACCATTGGCTGGTTCAAATTTACCTGCCATGCCAACCGTTACTATCTGGAAGTTTAAAACATTTATTCACATTGATTAGTTTAAAGTTAACTGTACAACAGCTGAAAGTTCATTCTCCTTATGGTATTTGAAATGCCTTGGGTTTATTAACACTCGCCAACGGTAGCTCTTTTAAGAAGTGGCATAGCATTGGTCTCTTTGCGTTTATTCTTCCTTTGTATAGCGGTTTACGATCTCCTTGGCGTTCTCGACTGCCGTATACAGCCACACAAGAGAACTTTCTCTTTTGACTACATATAATTCACATGTTGAAGTTAAACCTTATGATACACACAATATTTATATTACTAATTACGATGCACAAATTATAATGATTAGGTTTGAAACAAAATATTATATTTATATTTTAGTGAAGGTAGAT